>JASVEL010011045.1:0-46705 GCA_032618575.1 Nicotiana noctiflora
GATCCGAGTTGTCCGCTCGGGTACACGGTCTAGTACCATTGAAAACATCAGGATATTGAGCCTAGATTTAGGACGTTTATTTGCATCATATCCGACTTAGGGGACTCAACACAGGGGTTGGGTCCGTCTAGGACAGGTGACCCGGTAATCAAAAGACCGAGCATGTTATATGTTGCATTTATTTATTCTAGATTATTATTGGCTAAATTCCTGAAAAACAAAAAAAAAGAGAGCAAATTTTAGAATAGAAAAAATATCGAAATGTCGACGAAACGCTGTAGAAAATTTGAAAGTTTGAAAAATAGGAAGAACAATTTTGTTGAAATAATTGGTCAAATAATCTGACCGAACTACGCAAGTTTGATTCTCACCGTTAGGTGGGATACGTAGGCAACCCTCATCGGGTCCAACCACCCCTTCAAAAAATCAAAAAAAAAATGTCGAATTATAGTTTTCAATAAATCGAAGTGACGCTGTTTTTGAAAATAGCCGAATGTTCCGAAAGGACGCCGGAAGGCTATTTTTTTTTTCAAAAATAGCCACTTTGAATTATTTTTTTAATAATTTGCGGGCACAGACTTGAAATATTCCATCTGGAAATGTTGAAAGGTCGTATTCGCAAAATCAAGTTCGGGTTCACACCCCTTTTGCAAAAATAACCAAAAAATGTCAAATTTTGGATTTTGTTATAAATAAGTCGGGTGATGCTATTCTTGCTTAAAATAAGCTGAATGTCCCTCAAAAGGACGCCGGAAGGCCGTTTTTGCAAGAATAGCCACTTTGAGTCATTTTAAATAATTTGCGAGCATAGCCTTGAAATATTCCCTCACGGAAATGTTGAAAGGCTGTATCCGCAAAATTAAGTTTGAGTCATCGCTCAACTTTTCAAAAATATCCACTAAGCCATTACATGGCCGGTTTTTGCTGAAATAGTCACATTTTTGCATTTTAACTTCCTCAGTCTTGTGTTGGCCTGTGTCGGTGCTGAACGATGCCCCATAAGCCACCGGATGAGAAAATTTTCGAGTTTATTCTCTTAAACAAAATTTTGCAAAAAGAGCTACTTTGTCCAAATAAGCCATTACATGGCCAATTTATGAAAAATAGTCTTGTGTTGGTTTATGGTGATGCCGAACGATGCCCCATGAGCCACAGGATAAAAAACAAAATTTAAAAATAAATTTTGCAAAAATAGTCATTTTGTCAAATAAGCCATTACACGGCCAATTTTATAAAAATTGTCACAAAAAATATTCTTATTCTTGTAGAAATCTCCGGTACAAAGGTGCGAATGTTTTTCATCAGGGTTTGTAGTTGGAGTCGGCTTCTACAATTTTTCTTCAAAAAAAAAACAAATAAAAAAAACAAATAAACATCTCTTTATTTCTTGCATTAATTTGCAAGAACTACGCTCGGTCCGATTCATGCGGGGTCATGATACGTAGGCAATCCACATAGGATTCGACCATTTCCATAACCAAAAAGAAAAAAAAATGAAAAACTACAAAAAGAAAAAAAAAGGAAAAAAAATCACAAAAAGGGAAAAAGAAAAGAAAATAGTAACAGAAAAAAAAGAAGAGAAATCAATAAGCAGAATACCTTAACGCTAACTCGGTGGTTTCGTTTTGTTAATCCAGAAAGTTGAGGTGGTTGGTTGTGGTAAATTGGAAAGCAAGATTCAAGGAAAATGATAATCGACATCGGGGTTGTTACAAGTGCTCAAGAGACTCAGAGTCAGAGATTTCAACAAGGGTCAACTATGGTTGAGGAAAATAGAACACTGGAACAACAAATGACCAAAATACGTCAAGCATGGGCCAATATCCAGGGACAACTTTCTCATGAGTCACAATTTGCTATACAGCAAGAACAGTACCACTCCCCCGAGTACCACTCATACTCGTTTGATCTTCCTACAAACATTGAGAAGCCTACCCGAAAGAAGGTACAGGAAGAAATGGCCCAAAGATTGAAGAGATTAGAACAACAACTGAAAAACACGCAAGAAGTGGCAGGTCAAAAGAGTGTTGCCTTCAGAGATCTTTGTATGTTCCCCGATGTCCACTTGCCGCCTGGTTTCAAGGCTCCCAAATTGGAAAAGTACGATGGACGTGGAAACCCCATAGCCCACCTGAAAAGGTATTGCAACCAATTGAGAGGTGTGGGAAGAAATGAAGAATTTCTTATGGCTTATTTTGGGGAAAGCCTCTCGGGAGTAACATCTGAATGGTTTTGGGATCAAGACGCATCTGGTTGGCACGTTTGGGATGACATGGCACGGGCCTTTGTCAAACAGTTTCAATACAATATTGACGTCACCCCGAATCGCATTTCCCTTTCTAAACTGAAAAAGAAACCAATTGAAAATTTCAGGGAATATGCCATCAAATGGAGAGAGCAGGCAGCGAGAGCTAAGCCACCCATGAATGATCACGAGTTGGCCACTATTTTCCTTCAGGCTCGAGAGCCGGATTACTTTCAAAACATGATATATGCAGTTGGTCAATCCTTTGAAGAAATAATCAAAATGGGAGAAATGGTGGAAGATGGTCTTAAGACAGGAAAAATTATAAGTCAAGCAGCTCTAAAAAATGCGGCTCAGGATGTCCAAAGTGAACTCAGTGATGTGAATGAGAGGGATGACGAAATCATGATGACATCAGGGTCGAGAAGAGGTCCTATGAGAACATCTCGAAGGTATATGCAACCTCATCAAGTTTTCCATGACCCTCTTAAGCATTACTTCCCGTCTCAGAACCCTCCATACTCTGTTGATCCAGTCCAGTATGTTGCTCAATCCTCAAAATACCCAAGAAAGCGAGCCCGAACATCACAAAATCTTTACCAGCCTCCGCAAAATTTTGAAATACCTTATAATCCACATCCAAGCCAGGGGTATGGAAAGGAATATAAGTTGAAGGATAATTTTACACCAATAGGAGAGTCCTATACAAGCTTGTTTGAGAAGTTAAAACGACATGGCATGATTGCACCCATCCCTCCAAATCGGGTGGACCGACGTGTGAGAAGTTTTGACTCATCCAAATGGTGTGAATACCACTCCAATGCCCTGGGGCACGATGTTGAAAGTTGTCGGGATTTGAAAAGAGAGATAGAAAGAATGATTCGGGAAGGAATAATTGCGGTCCAAGGCAGTGGCATCCAAAACATTGCACAGAATCCTTTACCTGCACATAACGGAGCACATTTTGTGGGAATGATGCCCGATGACGTGGGTGATGAAAATCTTCTTGGGAGGTCAACTGAAGTTGAAGATATTGAAACATAAAGTGATCTTGGCAACATTAATGCAGAATTCAGTGGCTAGGATGCCATGCTTGTCAATTGGGAAGGCGCTCCATTTTTTGGAGTTTTGGTGGTATATTTTGGTGTCATCTTTGTTGCCCGGGTTATTTCAGGGTTGTAATCCAGACATTGTCTTGAGAGTCAAAACCCTTCTATCTTTCCACTTTGCTTTGTTTAATTTGTTTAGTGATGTCTAGGTTTGTAATTCTAGTCTAGTTTCATTTTGTTGTTCGTCTTATTGTTTCAACCCATCAGTTTAATACAACTCTTTGTTTCCCGTCATTTCTAGTCATTCCATTTCTAATCACTTTACAATTCCTCTCATACTTATTTTAGCAACATGACTTGCACACAATTCTCGACCTAATTTTAAAAGACAATTTAGCGATAAAACAATGTTAAAGATGTAATGATACTCGGAAGACATATTGGAATACTGTGAAGCCGGAATCAAGTGAATACTGGGGAAAGCATAACATAAAGAAATGACTTGGAAATGCATCTCGGTGTAAAGCCAAAGGAAAAAGTAGCCCAAAGCTAAAGGAACCATTCGTGGTATCAGGATTGTTGCCCAATGGCACTGAGAATCGTCAAATACAGAAGGCAAATATGTGAATCGGTCGTAAGATAGTTTGTACTTGGTAGGTTTTGAAGATTGGAATGACGAAGACATTTTATTCGACTATCCAAATACTTTATCCATTGATATCCCTTTGAGCCTTATTATATTTTCTTTCATACCCCTCTTTCGGAATCAACAACAAAATTGAGGATTGAGCGGGAAAGTCAAATGGAGAAAAGAAGAAAAAGAAAAAAAAAGATGAAGAAAAAAAAAGAGAAAAAAGAAAAGAAAAGAAAAGAAAAGAAAAAGAAAAGAAAGAAAAAGAATGCAAAGAAAAAATCGGGAGAAGTCAAGATGCAACAATGAATACGGACGTAGTCTGAACTACGTCTGACTTGATCCCGAAAGGGTACGTAGGCAGCCTCACTGAGGTTCAGTCACAATAAAAGAAAAATCCAAAAAATCCCCCAAGAAGGAAACTGGGGCCGAAGTTATGGTTGTTGAATAAATAAGATTCCGAAAGTTGTAATTTTAACCCACGATGAAATATTTTTGAGCCTTTATATCCTTTTTTCTCTTACCCCATCCAAAAGCCCGCATTACAGTCTAAAGGAAGACCTTCCGATCAATCTTCAAGAAATGTCGAGTCAAGCAAATAAAGGTGAATCACATCAGGGGCAACACTCCAATTCGAACAAAGGAGAATGAAGAATTCAAGATGATGAGAACTACCACGGAACTCCAAGATGACATAAATCAAAATGAGAGAGTCTTATCAGTGAAAACCCTCACGGGCACCGTAAGGCGACAGTGAGTTGAGAGACAAATCAAATGCGAGAGGCTTGATGGTGAAAACCCTATGGGCACTACAAGTCGATTCAGGAAATGAAATGCTAAAGACCAGTTTCACGGCAGAAATTGCATCAAGAGTTGAGCATCAGATTTGCTATACAGAGAAGGCTAAAAGTGCATGTCAAGGTCGCTAGAGTCAGTATTCACAACCGATAGGTCATTTTTTCTGTAGGTTTCTTGTTAGGAATTGTATTTTCCCTTTTCTCTATTCTTCACACCTTGTTTTACCCTCCCTCTTATCGAGTCAGTCGGGTCATAACAAGTATAGAAATGATTTCAAAATTTGCCACCAAGCTTTCCAATTGGACAAGATGGGATTTAGCCAACACGACAATTGTCGTAAGTCAAGGAAAGACAAGGCCATTGATTTAAGCCAAAAGAGCAACATGTGCAATGAAGTGGGTAACAATTAAAATGTTTGGGGATCATGCAAGACACAAAGGTCGGCAAAGAGCCAACTTGGGGGACAATATAACAAATGGAAATATGGGAGTGTATTCTGACAAAAGAAAGAACCAGTCAAGAAACACCCAAGGTTGTAAAATAAAGTCATTAAAGGAATCATAGATCTCAAGATCGAATTTTGTGGGATCCGTCAAGGAACAACATACATGCTATAAGGAAGGCGAGTTTGAACAAAAGAGGTGAAAATGGATAGTCGGTGAACATGCCAAGCATTCAAGTGGAAAGCAAGTTCAAGGCCACAACCAACCACCGTATTTTAAACTGATAGAGTTTTCTTTGCTTTGAAACAGGAGCAAAAGATATTATCAAACTAGGGCAGGAAAAATTTTCTACCATCGGATAGTCATCCGAAGAGCATGATGGTGAATACAATTGTTTTTGAAGGTGAACAATTCAAGTTGAAAGGTAAATAAACAAGTATCGGAGAATGATACAATCATAGTCTGTTGAAACTTTCTCCTAAGACAAAAGTCTTAGTCCGATGAATTTTTCACCTAAGATGAATTGGATAAAATCTTAGTTCGTTGAATCTTTCTCCCAAGATAAAAGTCTTGGTCTGATGAATTTTTCACCTAAGATGAAACGAAAGAATCTTAGTCTGTTGAAACTTTCTCCTAAGATGAAATCTTAGTCTGATGAATTTTTCACCTAAGATAAAAATAGAAGTTGGAAAAGGAAATGAAGGCATAATTTGAAACGAAAAGGAAAGGCATAATTTGAAAGGTAAAATCAGAAGTTGGAAAAGAAAGAAAGGTAAGAAGTCGAAAAAGAAAGGAAAGATTTTTGAAATTGAAAGACTTAAGAAAGTCTGAATTGCAAATGGACCCAGTCTGATGAGTTATCTCCTGGAGTCATAAACTCAGTCCGAAGGATATTCCTCCTTAGACCATACAAATGAATAGACCCAGTCCGAAGAGTTATCTCCTGGAGTCATAAACTCAGTCCGATGGATAATCCTCCTGAGATTACATTGAAATGGACATAGTCTAGTGAGAATCAGAATCTTAGTCTGTTGAAACTTTCTCCTAAGATTAAATGTCTTAGTCCGATGAATTTTTCACCTAAGATAACCTTCAATCACAAGGTAACACAAAAGTTTTTAAATTTCTGCACTGCATCTCATGCACGTTTAATTTCTGTTAGGCGCCCACCTTCTAACAAGGAAATACTTTTCTGCATTGCATGTTTAATTTCTGTTAGGCGCCCACCTTCTAACACGGGAATACTTTTCTGCATTGCACGTTTAATTTCTGTTAGACGCCCATCTTCTAACAAGGGAATACTATTTTGCATTGCACGTTTAATTTCTGTTAGGCGCCCACCTTCTAACACGAGAATACTTTTTTGCATTGCATAGCACGTTTAATTTCTGTTAGGCGCCCACCTTCTAACACGGGAATACTTTTCTGCATTGCACGTTTAATTTCTGTTAGGCGCCCACCTTCTAACAAGGGAATATTTTTCTGCATTTCATTTCATACATGTCTGCATTTAAAAAAATAAAAAAATGAAATTCTGATATTCAAAAATATGATATGCCCAGTCACCATACTAGGGCAGAAAAGATCTTTCTTTGGTTGTTTATTTTTGTAACAAGCAGGGGTCCACCTGGAGAATGGACGAATATTTCAAAATTGAAGCAGTTGAACATATCAAGGCAATAACAAGAATGTCGTTGGAAGAAAAATGCAAGTCAAGGCAATAACAAGAATGCCGTTAAAAGAGAAAATACAAGTTCAAGGCAAGAATAAGAATGCCGGTGAAGAAAAGTTGAACAAGTCGAGGCAATAACAAGAATGCCAGTGAAAGAGAAATACAAGTCAAGGCTCAGCAACTGTAGCCCACCTGTAATCATGAGCACTATATGTCCGGACTTGATCCAAAAGCTGAAGAAGATTGAACCAACACCTGCGGCTAACAAGCATCAAGATTCAGATCAGGGTCCGCATGAAGCACCAACCAACTCAAGATCAAGCTTCGGAAGACTCATAGATAGGAATTTTGTAACTCGTAGCCTGATAGGTTTAGTTAGTCTTTCTCAATTTTGACGTAATAACGGGACATCGGACTAGAGCCTCGGACGGAACCTCGACTCTCAACCTCGATACTCCATCACTCCCGAACTACACTAACCCGATTCCTGTTTAGCCCAGGATATGTAGGCAACCTCAGAAGCAGGGTGCGGTCAAAGCTTTTCAAAATGCTTCACAACGGAATACTCGAACGGGTAAAAATCGTTCATAGTTGCTCACTTATCTTTGCACGGAAACTCTTCGTGTTCCCGAGCAAAGAGAGGCAGCTGTGAGCACGTGATTTTTACCCTATATATGAGTTATTCCATAAATTCAAAATAAATAATTTTTCCTTATTTTTTACAATTTTGCGTATTAATTAGTTGCATGAAAATTCATATAAAAAATACAAAAAATATGCATTTGCATATAGGAATTTAATTTCACTTTTTTTAGTATCAATTTGTTTTAGAACAAAATGTAAAGAAAATAACAAAAATGGTCCATCTTGAATTTTTAGTTTAAATATGTTTTAGTTTGCATTTTTACTAATGGATAGGAAATAGATTTTAGTGTCAAGCATTTTAATAAAATTGGAAAAAATAACTAAAAAAGCAATTACAAAATAAATAAAATAAGTGGGCTGTCTTGGTAAAAGACCAGAATTGGTCCATTTTTCCTTAATTCTGCCTAGGCCAAACACCCAAAGCCCATCAATTAGCCCATACCCTTCCCATTAAAACCTAGATTTAGACCTATAAAAATACCTAGACCTAACAAAAATAAAAAAGGGGGGATAGACCTAGAAAAAGGGGGGTAACATCTGAGATAGAATCTAGAGGAAGGCAGCGACACACACAGAAGGCTGCGCACAACCCCACCCCCTGATTTCCCATCTTCACCACATGACCCCCATCGTTCCTATCTTCTTCTTGAGGAAATAGAACTAAATACAGATCTTAGGCACTCCAAAATCATCGTTGTTTGTCCCCCTCTTCCGCCGGACACACACAGTTTCTTCTTCATCGTTTTTTGCTGCTCAGCATATACACACACAGTCACGCATCTTTTACCTTCCAGCGAGCTAGAGCTGAACAGAGTTCCGTTTTTGGCCAAAGTTCGTCGAGGTCTGGTGCGTCGAGGTCTTCAACACTTAGATCTGGCCAGATTTTTCTTGTTCGTTGCTTTAAAAATATATTGCAACTATAAAAGTTCCTGCGGGTTTTCGAGATTCCGATTTGCGTTTATGCTGATTTTTCCGGTTGATACTCGATGTTATTGTTGAATAGCTGTTACCCCTTCAAAACCTTCAGGTAATATTGTAAGGTAATTATATTGTTTTAGTTCTCACCTTTAATTTTTTAAGATGGTCTATGAATTATTTTGGACTATTTCAAATGCTATACATATGTCAGTTTTGTGATTCTATACATATATTAATTAACGTTCTTTTCTTCATTTTATGTTAAAAATTTGCACAAATTGATTTATGTCACTTTCTGTTTGTTAGTAGTTTAGGAAGAATTTGGTCAGTTGTTGAGATATTATTTTATATCCTTTGTTTTCTGGATCTTTTAACTGCATGTTTAAATGGATTTATGTGGTGCATATGGAATTTAATTTAAGATTGTGGACATTCATTGTTTATTGGCATTTATGTTAGATGTTGGTTTGTTTACATGTTTAAGAACTTGAGCAAAAAAATGAGAATCTGCACAGCAAGCTTTAAGATTTTAAAGGAAAATTATGGAATCAAGTCCAACACGAGAGATTCAATATCGGCTGATTTCCAAACTCTGTCCGTCTAAAGTTAGCTTATGTTTG
The DNA here is from genome assembly GCA_032618575.1 of Nicotiana noctiflora. Classification (NCBI taxonomy): domain Eukaryota; kingdom Viridiplantae; phylum Streptophyta; class Magnoliopsida; order Solanales; family Solanaceae; genus Nicotiana; species Nicotiana noctiflora. Next base: position 9,022 of record JASVEL010011045.1, read on the forward strand.
TTACGGTGATTATGGACACGTTCCCATGATATGGTTAGGATATGCGTTAATTCGGGGTGCATTTCATATATCCCGATTATAACAATTTTGAATAATAAAATCCGTCAAAATAACTTGAGGTGCACCGCGCTAAATAGAATTCATAAATTGTGCGACCCTCTTTAAATGGCATTATTAAATAGCATACAATTATACATTGCCTGTAATCTAAGTCTACTCAGGTTTCTTTAGAGATTGATTTTCACAAAGCTCATATGGCCTTCATTTGATTAATCTTGTTTTGTCCTTAGAATTCGAGGCGTGCCATTTAGCAAATTTCATGGCCCTCGCAAAGTACAAACGCGAAATTACTTTAGGCGCGTTAGTTAATAATAATACCTTCCTAATCACGGGTGCGCATTTATGTGACCCAAATCTTATTCTCGGCGAAACCGAAATGCATTAAAGTCACAGGCGTACTGGTTGCGGTGTGACTCGAAATGTGTTTTCGTAACGTCGCAATTCTTCTAAAATTAAAAAAGCAAAACATAATAGCACATAGTTAAAATATGTAAAGAAATCAGATAAAAGCAAAAATTGTAGTTGAGCGACCGTGCTAAAACCACGGAATCCGGGAGTGCCTAACACCTTCTCCCGGGTTAACAGAATTCCTTATCTAGGTTTCTAGTTTCGCAGACTGTATTACATAGTCATAAATTTTCTCGGTTCGGGATTAAACCGGTGACTTGGGACACCATTATTTTCCCAAGTGGCGACTCTGAAATAATTAAATAAATTGATCCCGTTCCGACTGCCCTTTAAGTGGAAAAACTCCTTTCCTGATTATTATTATACCCCTTCTCGGGGTGTATATTAAACAGTGGCACATTTACGTTTTACGTTGTACGTATGTGCGGTAAAAAGGAGGTGTGACAGTCGTCACGTGAGTTACCGCCGCGTTTCTCCCATTTTCTGCTTCATGGTGTTTTATTACAAGTGTCTTGAGTGAAAGAGTCGATTTGGATTTTTTGGATGGAAATGAGACACTTAGTCTCTTTAAGGAAGACTTGTTTTGGAAAAGTCAATCGGATATTGACCTATGAGTTAGAGGGCTCGAATATAATTTCTGATGATTTTATTAGCTTCCTGGGATGATTTGTGACTTTGGAGTGTGATCAAAATTGAATTTGGAGGTCCGATGTAGAATTAGGCTTGAATTGACGAAATTAGTATTTTGGCGAATTCCGGTTGATAGGTAAAATTTTGATCCGAGGGTCAAAATGGAATAATGATAGTTGTTGTAGCTTTATTAGGTCATTTTGGATGTGTGTGTAAAATTTCAGATCATTTGGAGGTGTTTCGCTTGGGTTTTTGATCAAATGCGTAATTCAGATGTTTTTTAGAAACTTAGGCTTGAAATCTGTGAGAATTGATGATTTTAGCGTTGTTAGATGTGTTTTGATGATTGAAGCAAGTTTAAATGGTATTTTAGGATGTGTTGGTTCTTTTAGTTGAGGTCCCGGGGGCCTCGAGGTGATTTCGGATGGCTACTAGGATGATTTTTGGAGTTGGGAGATTGCTGTAGTTACCTGGTATCTGGTATTTTTGCATCTGCAGAAAAGGAGCCGCAGTTGCAGCGATAAGGTGCGGAAGAAAGACCGCAAATGCGGTCATTGACCTTGAAGGGAGAAACCGCAGATACGGAAGGGAAATCGCATCTGCGAGGCCGCAAATACGGTAGATGTGTCGCAGGCGCGAAAAGGGTAAGGCCTAGTGTTTCCGCATAAGCGGACGCGTATTCGCAGAAGCAGTGTCTGAAAATTCGGACATGTGACCGCATAAGCTGTCAAGGTTTTTAAGTGAGGATCCTCAGAAGCAGAAATTTAACGGCATAAATGGTGGTCGTAGATGCGGGAATGGGACCGCCTATGCGAAAATCCTTGTTATTAGAAGGGGATTTAAGCTCATTTTGTTCCACGAGCTTAAGTCCATTTTCACCATGTTTAAGCAACCTTGAGAGCTCTTGGACGGAAATTAAAGGGGATTTCTACTAGGTTTGATTGAAGGTGAGTTTTTTGACCTAAATACAAGAATTAATGGTAGAAATTTTATTGAAATTTGTAAAAATTCATCAAAAGAGGGTAAAACTAGGGGTTGGAAATTTGGCATTTCATAGTGGGATTTGAGTGGGCCAATCGACTCCGATTTTGATAAATTTAATATGTATTCATTTCAATTATAGCCTACTTTTTTACAGTTCAATTTTAATCCTAATTGACCCAGTCATAATTAGACCAACCGAATTTCATTTTACTCGGCCCTGACCCAATTTAAAAAATTTGTCCTGTTATTAATCTAGGTCGTTGATCCTTTTGATTAACGACCATAATTTCCTCTTACCATTTTAACCCCAAATGACCTAACCAAATCCCTCTTTTACTGTACTATTTTAATTTTACCTGGGCCATATTTTCTGATGATTCCCCAACAGAAATTAACAGCACACTCCATATAGTAACAACAGATGGCAACACAAAGTGGCAACTCAAAACATAAACAGCAAAGTAGGTTCAACAACAGCTCAGCCGTGCTAGAAATGCTTCTCCATTTATTACGACTTCAAAGGGTGGTATTAGCATTAGGTGCTCATTCTCTTAAAGAAGGAAAGATGGCAAGCACAAAAATGATAAGGCACAACTGGAAAATGACTTGGATATCAGAAGTAAAGGTGACAATTGAGGAGTTGGATATAAATGAAGCAAGGGGTGTATCTCAAATGCTCTTTCATAATTACACACTTCATGTAGGGACCCAGTAAAATATTTCTGCAGAAATTCAGTTTGATGCAGACATATGCCAGTATTCTCTAATGGAAATCACAGGTCGTACAAAATGGATAACATACAACTGCCTATTAGCATCAGTGATACATACACAAGCAGAACTAGAGATGAGTTCAAAAAGCTGAAACAAGGCTGAGGATGACTACTCGATAAGAGAAAAAAGCATTGAGGCATGGGTGCAGAGACCATGCGATATGTTCCACAATGTAAACATGCACCTTGGGACAAAGCAGTGGACTTTACGGACTACAAGGGGAATACAAAAAAAAAATATATCAACTATTTTCGAGGTGATGGGTAGTGTGTGGCAAAGCATGAGACCGCAACTGTGAGCCTGTTTTTGGACAGTACAAACGCTCATATTAATATATGCATGGGCCACATTACAGAAAAAGCATACAATTATAATGGGTTGTTTTCCATTGCAAAAAGTTCAAGAGAGCCACCTTGGATGTACGTAGAGTGTAAGTCTAAGACACGATGGGGATGTATTGTTTATGACAATGGCAGAGACAATGAAAGCAGCTGAAAAAGGCAATTTGGAATGAATTTTCGATAGGATACGACTAGTACTAAACAATGGTAATCTTGATCATGGAAGTGACAAAATGGCAAAATGATGTATTGTTGGACACTCATTATGTACGAATTGTTTCTACTCATTTTAGATCAACTGTAATATCAATATTGAGTTTCATACTCAATATTGATAATAGGTGTCATGTATTCATCAAAGTTTATCTCTTTCTTTATGTTATACCACCTGATAATGTAATTTTATTAGTTTGGATTTTTATATAAAAAAAATAGTCCTAGGCACTTGCCTAACAAAAAAACTCACATTTCACTTTGATAGCCGCCTTTGAAACCCTTTGTCTCTCAAACTCTCTCATTGTCTCTTCTGAACACTAGTTATCTCTTGCCCTTTCCAAACACCACTCCATCGGAATCCATGGCTTTTTCAAGCCATGGGTGGTCTATACTCACCCCATCCGCCATTGAACCTTGGATGTACGAGGTTTTCAAGTCTGACTCTAATGGTTATCTTTCAGATCTTCTCAATTTTGGTTCCATGGCTTTTCCGGCCTTTGCTCCGTCATATTCAAGCCTCAAGAGCCTAATTCTCACTCATCCAACTCAGGATCGAACTTTCTTCCAATCATTTCTCATTTTGTAGGGTTTCTCCAAAACTCTAAATTATTCAAGGTCTTTCTCTGTTGTTTTCTTAGATTTATGATGTATTTGTGATTTACTCTATTTTTAAAGTGTTTTTCCCAAATTTTCTTTCCAAAAATCGTTTACTTTCGATTTAGGGTTTCTGAAAAGTTTTCAAAATATCGTTCTGATTCTTTCTGTTCTATTCTTTATGTGTGTTTGTCTGTGTTATGCTCGTATGTTTTATTTTCTACCACACATGTGCTTGCTCTTTTTTTCTTTATATTATACATGATTGTTCTATACATCTATATTTTACTGTGCTTCTAGATCAGGCTCGCATGATTATATTTACTATGTTTTCCTACATGATTTCTATTGTATTTCCGGCTGAGTTCTTTAATTTTGCTTTATGGGACTTTGTCCGAGTTTTGCTAAGCATGTGTCATCTACTGCTTCTTAGGTTTGTATCGCCCCTTCTCTTCTGAACTTGCTTAAGTTACGAGCTTTTCTTAAAACATATTCTTCATGCTTAAATCCGTTTTACTTTCCCCGTTGTTTCAAACCTGTTATAATTTCTGTTTTTTTTCTCATGAGGCACTGAAACAGACCTTTTAGTTTGTTTCAATGGCTTGCCTTCTAGTCTCTATGTCTGATTCGATTTGGAACCATATGATTTAGGGGTTTCTTTGGCAAGTTTATTAGGCCTCTACTTTGGAACGCCGGACTATCAGACTCATCCTAAGTGTTATGAACTGAATTTGAAACTCTTTGCTTATGATTCAAAACCTTTCTATGCCTGTCTTTTTAAACTATCATGACAACTCCTTCTTGTTTGATATTTGTGTACTTTATATATGAGAATTTCCTTTTGCAAAAAGGGTTCTTGCCAACTAATTGATTGATTTTGAAATCCTTCTAATAAGGCTGACTAACTGTTACTGATTTTTCTTTAATTGAACCTTCTTTACCTTTTCTTGACTTTGTTCATTCGAACAAAGCCTGTGATTTTGATTTCACTGGTTTGTCTTGATTGATTCCCTTTTCTTATTTTTCACAAGCAGTGTACCACTGAATTTTGCCTTAAATAACTCTTGTGTATTTACCTTTCTTGTGTTACTTTGAAAAAGATTTTAATAAAATTTCTTTCCTTAATTGTCTTCTACCCTTTTGAAATCAGAATCCCTTAACTGAAGGGAGATGCTGTGTGATTTATTGCAAACTATTCCCTTACATTTTCTTACTTATTTTCTGCACTACAAAAAGGGTATTGCCCTTCTGCACTTAACAACCTTGAACCTTCAGTTCAACTTCTTCAACTTAATTTGAATACTCTTGCAACATTCTGCTCTCTTCTGAGATATTTTTTACTGTTAGCTTGTAATTTGGCTTACAAGACTTCTGCGTTCACTTATTTGTTTTCCTTAAATTGGTATGTCTCAATTTTGATTTCACTTTTTTCCCTATGTGTTTACTTTACAGTTGCTACACTCTTGTCTACGTTGTTGTTCATGTTCTTTATTAAACATACTACTTTCCCTTTGCATTTGCTATTTGTTATGAATTCCCTATACCCACACTCATTTCTGTGTGTTTGAGTTAAGGCTCATGGCCTGGCATTATCCAAATTGTTGCCTAGTTCTGAACCTGATCCTCAATGGATCCTAACTCCAAAATTTGGCTAACAAGCTGGTTAGGGGTGTGCCAGCACTCCTAATTGCTGGGCATGACCACCAACCTTCCATGGATTTCCCTAATTCGCCCTCTATGCACTTACACTTACTCTTAGACTCTAAGTTATGCCCCCTTCTATGAGCCTCGCCTTGGGATCTTGAGTTCCCTCTGAACTTGGATTCGAGGGCTGGCCCTTCCACACTGCACTATAATCTAATTCTGCAATGTATTTGGGGTGTTATCATTTCCAGAGTCTATTTGAAGCTCTTGGGAACTTTGACACATCCGAGATAAGAGAAGGCTTTGGAAATCTAATCCTGGAAGTTTGTTCATCTCATATTGTTAGACCTTGAGTCTGAATTAGGCTCCTTCATTGTAGCTTAAATTTCTTATGTAATTTTACTTTCCTTGATTCATTCTGGTCTGTAATATTCTATAATAGCTTATGGGGTTCTAGTAAAAAGGGGAGGGTCATTTATGTATGCAAAGGTGCTGTTCTAAACGTTAATACAACACAAGAGGAAAGGTGATTTGTGTGGTACCTAATTTTTTCACTAGAAGATCCTCATTCTTCTAGGTGCACTTTTTACTACTGTTTGCAGAATTAAGAGTGTATAAAATAAAGAACACGGAGGTTTTTTATGTGGAAAATACCTGGTTCAAAAGGTGAAAAAACCACGACCTACTACTCAGTAAGATTTTTCCAAACTTCCACTAAAATCACTGAGCTAAAACAACATTTACAAAACTCTTGTAAATGTAAGGATTAAATTCTAATCCTAGTGTGGCATACAACCTCAACTGTTGCGACACTTTCAGGTTAGCCTATAACTTGAATACTCAATGTACCTATTACAATTGCATCTACAAAAGCTAGAAAGGTACAACTTTAAAACACATACTAAAATTGAACTAGAATAAGAATAAACACAATGGAATTGGTTCTTCTATCTTGTCCAAGTAGCTTAAGGAATGCACACTTGAATCTTACATAAATTGCTTGCAAAGTTGCCTCGCTCTTTTGCTTTTAATTTAGTTTAACTTCTGTGTTTGTGCAATTCCGGTAAAAGAGAAAAATCACTGTTATTTAATGAGTTAGTAATCAGAGTTTGATTGAGACTCAATAGCTAATCTTTCATCGAAGATGAGTCCTTGAACAATACAAACTCCAACCCTATCATTTATCCGGATTGTGACCGCTTTCCATGAGGATACTTTCGTTCTTCATCCAATATGCAACCTTTTCTATTATTTTTGGAGATATTGCCACTTTATTCTTGAGACTTATCTCCTTCACGTGCATCTCATATATATAGGTTGGTAAACACTATGTCTAATATGCTTTGTCCAACAAATCCTCTTCTAAAGGAAAAGAACCTTCAGAACTCCTTCAAGAGCCGACAGTAGAAGAAATCGTACCGTCGGATTTATCTTTTGAGCATGACAAATAATCTCTTTGTGAGCAAGTGCTTAAATTAGAAAGGTTGATAAATACCCTTCTTTAAATACTGAACCGCTTATCCCAATCGTTCGAAAATATTGTCGTTGGAAAGATAGCACCCCATAGTTATCCTCAACCCTAGTTAGAGAATATCTTCTTATAGAGCCTGTTTTTCTTGCTTTTACACTTATCCTTTCACTCTAGGATTTACCCCCGCCATTGATCCAGTTATTCTCGACTTTTGTCATTTTTCAAAATATGTTTAGATCAAGTTAGCCCCCTTGTTTGGAGGGCTGTGGCAAGCTTAAGGTATATGGCGGTCAGAGCAGATGTTGATTTTATTTTTCCTCATCTGACTCACCTTTACCTTCCCAAACTTTTTTGTAATGGTGCTTTTACCTTGTCTGCAAGAGGTAAGAGGGTTTTGATAAACCCTGAGGATATTAATGACCGTGGTTGGTATACACGATTTGTAAGTGTCCCCACAGTTGATTTGGTGGGTGGATCAAATATTCCGTTTCCTGAAAAATGGAGCATGGCACGTAAGTATTTCATTTCTTGTCGTGTCTGTTTTTGCTATTTCGACCCTTTTTTTTAAATTCTGTTATGCTTTTTGATAGCAACCATGGGAGATGTGGAACTCGTTCCTCGCTTCTGTTCTTGGGCAGATGTTATCTTGAAGGTCGTACCTATGGAGGCACAAACTTGGAAGTTAATTTCCAACAAACATGGTTGGAGAGTTAAAACTCACGGTATGCATTTATTATTACTTTTGTGTATGGTAAGCTTTTTTCCTTTCCCATTCAATTTTATATCCTTTTTATTATTAGGATTTGAAAATCGAGGGATGTTGTGACGACCCGGCCCGTCGTCACGGGAATTACCACCCTGTTATGTTGAAATGGTATGTTTTATGCTTTTATATCATTGTTAAAGTCTATCGGGTGAGTTAGGAGTGAATTGGATTGAAAATGAGGCATATAGCCTTTGTGAAGGAAACTTGAATAAGGAAAGTCAACCCGGAGTTGACTATTTGGTTAGAGGGCTCGGAATCGGATTCTAATGATTCGGTTAGTTTCGGGAGGTGATTTGTGACTTAGGGGAGCGATCGGAATTGAATTTGGAGGTCCGGTGTAGAAATAGGCTTGAATTGGCTAAGGTCGAATTTTGGCAAAATCCGAACGGTAGGTGAGATTTTGATCCGAGAGTCAGAATGGAATTCCTACAGTTGCAGTAGCTTCGTTATGTGATTTTGGATGTGTCTGCAAAATTTCAGGTCATTCGGACGTCGTTTAGTCGGGTTTTTGATTGAATGCGTAATTCGGAAAGTTTTAAGGAATTTAGGCTTGAATCCGTGTGTAATTGGTGATTTTGATGTTTAGGATGGTGTTTTTATGATTAGAACAAGTTTGAAACGTGTTATGGGGTATGTTGGTGGTTTTCGTTGGGGTCCCGGGGCCTCGGGTTGATTTCGGGGTCCAAACGGACCATTTCTTCTATTTTTGAACTGCTGTTGGCTGCTGGTTTTGTTGCAGACGGATGCTCTATGCGATCGCATAGGGTCATTGCGATCGCATAGAAGGATGGAAGTGAGCCCCAGAGTTGTTCTATGCGATCGCGTAATAGGAGATGCGATCGCATAGGTGTGGAACCTGGCACTCTGCGATCGCAGGGTCACTTGTGCGATCGCATAGGGTAAAATGATCCGGGGTGCCTAAGAAGCTTATTGTTCTATGCGATCGCGTGGTCAGTTTGCGATCGCATAGTAGTAATTTGGAGCCTGGGTGCGATCGCATAGCCTTAATTATTTCGAGCTATCATTTGTTCTACGCGATCGCAAGGATGGGATGCGATCGCATAGTGTAAACGGCCCAGGCAGTGAATTAAAACCATAAACATTTCACATACGGGTTCATTAACCCAAAACCCCATTTTTGAGTTCCAAGAGGAGAAATTGACGGGAGATTGCTGGGAAATCATCGGGGTTTCATTGGAGGTAAGTTTTGTGGCTTAATTACATCATTTTAACATGAAATCCTTGGTTAATTCTCTGTAAATGGGAGATTAAATGTGGGTTTTAACCCTAGGCCTAAATTGTAGAAAAACAAGGATTTGAGTGGGCAAATGGAGTCCGATTTTGGTAAAATTGATATGCTTAGACTCGTATTGAGATGAGGGTTCCGAATATGTGACTTTCGTAATTTTTCGAGAAACGTACCGAAAGTCGGGTTTTGACAACTTTGGGAATTTTGATGTAAATTGAGTTGTATTGATTGGGTGTCGTCCCATTGGCCTAATTTGTTGTATTTCTACCGTATTTGATCAGATTCTACGCGTGCGGAGCTTGATTCTCGTGGCAAGGGCATTGCGGAATAGTCGTCGTGCTGTATTGAGGTGAGTAATAGATGTGGGTGATGACCAGCGGGTTCGAAACCCCGGTATACCACTTTGTGACGCCGTATAGCGACGAGACACGTACTCTCTTGTGAGTGCGGGGTCGATTGTGATTGGGGACTATGGCTTAGTCTGACCTGTTGATACTGTATTATTGGCTATTCTCGAGCCGTCGAACCTCCTTCTCGGATGGTTGCATATATATATATATTGTGATAATGGCCACTTTTGAGCCGAGGAACCCCCTTCTTGGGCGGTTGAGTATACATGTGGGCCGTGAGCCAGTTATTGGATCCCGCGAGGATTGTTATCATGGTCTTATCATATAGACATGCTAGTTTACTACTAGTCCGCAGCTATTTCTGTTATTATGCTAATTCCAATCTCTGGAACTTGATATTACTGTTTTCCAACTGAAAAATGATAAAAGAGTTTTCAAAAACTACTTTTGAGCCTGCGAGGCTGTATCTGCATATTAGCTGACTAGTAGTGGATCGGGCTGCGCGCCGCAGCGAGATATATGTTGGATCGGACTGCACGTCACAGGAATATCTCTATGAGATGTGCTTGGGCTGTAGGAGCCCCTCCGAGTCTGAACCCCCACAGTGAGCACGGGTACCCAAAATTGGAGTCGGCTACACGCCGTAGCGGTCATATCATGCATTGCATTGCATTTAGCTACATCTCCTAGCTGTTATGCTATTTATTGGTATTTGTTGGAACAGGTACAGTGAAGATTGATTCTATGACAGGGTAGCTGATTATAGCTTTACATAGTGCTTTATTGCGGATTTCTTATCTGCGCTGTCTTACCCTTGTTTATTACCACCGAGTCTGGCAGTACTTATTTTACTCCCTGCACCTTGTGTGCAGATCCAGGTACCTCTCAGCAGTGATCCAGTAGCTGTGCGAGGCGACGTTTGTGGATATTCGAGGTAGCTGTAGAGTCCGAAGGACCCGATATTCCTTCTTACTGTCTTGATTTTGTATTGAATTTTCCTTCCGCACTTGGTATCTTGTAAACCTTTATACACTCATGTTCAGTAGAGGCTCATGACTCTTGACCCTTGATCTATGGGAGTTGGGGTATTTTGGGACTTGGTTTCCCCGTTGTTAGTACAAGTATTACTATTGTTTCATATTTCGAAATGCTTAAATGGGTTAAAGAGAGCTTCTAGCTCCGTTGTTAATGTTGATTGGTCAGGCTGGCTTAGCAATGTGTTGGGCGCCATCACGACCGGATTTGGGGTCGTGACAAGTTGGTATCAAAGCCTAGATTTACTAGGCCTCATGAGTCTTGAGCCGGTTAGTAGAGTCTCGTGGATCGGTACGGGAACGCCTGTACTTATCCTCGGGAGGCCGCGAACCTTTAGGAAAACTTCACTTTTCTTGAAATCTGTTGTGCGATCTTGTTGTTCCGAGAACTGAACTTCTATATTCTATTCTCTCGTAGATGGCGAGAACGCGAGCATCGGGACGAGGTGGACGACCTCCATAGCCACCTGTTAGAGGCCGTGGGCGCGGTCGTGCTAGAGTTAGAGGTAGAGCAGGCCGAGGCGAGCGCCACCGACCCGCCCGTTGTACCGGCTCGAGAGCGGCCCCGGTGGTTGATGCTCCGGCAGCCCCGGCTCGGGGCCGGACTATATCTATTGCTATTCCCCGGTCTTCGGGAGACTCTTGCTCGGATATTATCGGTGCACTGGGTTGGCTTCGGTAGTTTCAGCTACCGCTACCGTAGCGACATCTCAGTCGGGGGTGGTCATTGGACCCTCGCAGCTCGCACACCGACCCGATTGTTCGGTGGACCTCGCACGCCGCAGGCGGTCCCCGCTCGGTGGTTGCACCGGTTATTCCTCCGACTGCACCCAGCTCCAGCTCAAGAGCATATGGTTCGAGTTATGCCCGATGACGAGCAGCCGTCGTCTCGAGAGATTTGGTAGACTACAGCCACCCCATTTCAGTGGCGTCGAGGGCGAGGATGCCCGTGGTTTCTTGGATAAGTGTCGAAAGATGCTGCGTACGGCCGGTATTCTCGAGTCCAGCGAGTTTCATTTACTACATTTCGGTTTACCGGTCCCGCATTTGATCGGTGGGAGGAGTTCGAGAGGCGTAGGCCTGCAAGAGCGACACCTCTCACATGGCGGCAGGTTCTCACTCTCTTTCTAGAGAAATATGTACCTCGGCCTCGTCGCGAGGAGCTACGTCGCCGGCTCGAGTGGTTGATTCGAGGCGACATGTCCGTGACCCGGTATGAGCTCGCATTCACACGGCTGGCTAGGCATGCCACATGGATGATCCCTAATGATGGGGAGAGGATTCGGAGGTTCATTGATGGCCTCAACTACTCTATCCGTATTCTTATGACCGGCGAGCGAGTTCTGTCATCATCGTTTGAGCAGGTTGCCGATATGGCACGCTCCATTGAGGCGGATCGTCGCCGAGAGAGAGAGGAGCGGGAGGCCAAGAGGCCTCGTGGTTCCGGTAGTTTCAGTGGTGCTCCATCTAGAGGGCATTCCCGGCAGAGCAGAGGTCGCTCATCTAGACCTTCTCATTCAGGCCGCCCAGAGCAGAGCGGAGGTTCTCATGGTCGTGGTCGACAGGGATTTCAGCAGGGTCAGTCATCACTTAGTGCCCTCCCAGCCCCGAGTGCAGCACCTACTTCTCCAGAGCACCAGGTGCATATTATGAGTGTGGTGAGTTTGGCCACACGAGGAGACATTGCCCTCGACTACGTAGGGGCAGGACTCGGCAGAGGGATCAGCCCTCCTCTTCAGGCACCATCTCGGTCCAGTAGAGGTGGAGGTCGGTCTTCTCGTGGTCGCCCCAGAGACGAGGAGAGATCTGGTGGAGGCCAGGCACGATTCTATGCACTCCCTGACAGGCGTGATGCAGTTGCCTCCAATGCAGTGATTACAGGTATCATTTCCGTCTGTCACAGAGATGCCTCTGCTCTATTTGATCCGGGGTCCACATATTCATACGTGTCCTCTTATTTTGCACATCATTTGGGTGTGACTCGTGGTAGTCTTGATTTACCTGTTCATGTATCCACCACCGTAGGCGAAACGATTGTTGTGGATCATGTCTATAGATCCTTTGTTATTTCTATTGGGGGTCTGGAGACCCAGGCAGATCTATTATTGTTGGGGATGGTGGACTTTGATGTTATATTAGGTATGGACCGGTTGTCTCCGTACCATGCTATATTGGACTGTCATGCTAAGACAGTTACGTTGGCCATTCCTGGTATTTCTCAGATTGAGTGGCGGGGTTCGACCGATTTCGTCCCTAGCCGTGTTATTTCGTTCCTAAAAGCTCGGAAGATGGTTGAAAAAGGGTGTTTATCGTACTTAGCTTTTGTGAGAGATGTGGGAGCTGAGTCTCCTAGCATTGATTCTGTACCTGTTGTGAGGGACTTCTCAGATGTATTCCCCTCAGACCTGCCGGGCATGCCGCCGGACAGGGATATTGATTTTGGCATTGACTTGGTGCCGGGCACTCAGCCCATATCCATTCCTCCTTATCGGATGGCACCAACTGAGTTGAAAGAACTAAAAGAGCAACTTCAAGAACTTCTGGATAAGGGTTTCATCCGTCCTAGTGTGTCTCCGTGGGGTGCGCCGGTATTATTTGTTAAAAAGAAAGATGGTTCCATGCGAATGTGTATTGATTATAGGCAATTGAACAAAGTGACAATGAAGAACAAGTACCCTCTACCGCGCATAGATGATTTGTTTGATCAGTTACAGGGTGCGAGGGTGTTTTCTAAGATCGATCTTCGTTCAGGCTATCACCAGCTGAAGATCAGGGACTCGGATATTATGAAGACTGCATTCAGGATCCGATATGGTCATTATGAGTTTCTTGTAATGTCTTTTGGGCCGACCAACGCCCCAGCAGCATTTATGCATCTGATGAACAGTGTGTTCAGGCCTTATTTGGATTCATTTGTGATTGTGTTCATTGATGACATTCTAGTCTACTCCCGTAGTCGGAGGAGCATGCTCAGCATTTGAGTATTGTGTTGCAGAGATTGAGGGAGGAGATACTATATGCTAAATTCTCCAAGTGCGAGTTTTGGCTCGAGTCCGTAGCATTTCTGGGACATGTGATGTCTCGTGATGGTATTCAGGTTGATCAGAAAAAGATAGAGGTGGTGCAGAGTTGGCCTAGACCAACCTCAGCTACAGAGATCAGGAGTTTTCTCGGCTTGGCGGGGTATTATCGCCGGTTTGTTCAGGGATTTTCATCCATTGCTTCTTCATTGACTAAATTGACCCAGAAGGGTGCACCATTCGTGTGGTCGGATGAGTGCGAGGAGAGCTTTCAGAAGCTCAAGACAGCTTTGACCACAGCTCCAGTGTTAGTATTGCCATCATCTTCAGGTTCATATACCATTTATTATGATGCCTCGAGAGTGGGGATATGTTGTGTGTTGATGCAGGAAGGTAAGGTAATTGCTTATGCTTCTCGGCAGTTGAAGCCACATGAGAAGAACTATCCTGTTCATGACTTGGAGCTAGCCGCCATTGTTCATGCATTGAAGATTTGGAGGCACTATTTGTACGACGTGTCTTGTGAGGTGTATACCGACCATCGTAGTCTCCAGCATTTGTTCAAATAGAAAGACCTTAATTTGAGACAGCGGAGATGGCTAGAGTTGCTGAAGGATTATGACATTACTATATTATATCATCCGGGGAAGGCCAATGTGGTGGCCGATGCTTTGAGCCGGAAGGCGGTCGGTATGGGGAGCTTGGCATATATTCCAGCTGAGGAGAGGCCATTTGCTTATGATGTTCAGGTGCTAGCCAATCGGCTAGTGAGGTTAGATATTTCGGAGCCCGGCAGGGTATTGGCTTGTGTTGTATCTCGGTCATCTCTATATGATCGTATTCGTGAGCGCCAGTATGATGATCCACATTTGGCTGTCCTGAGGGACAGAGTTCAGCATGATGATGCTAGAGATGTCACCATTGATAGTGACGGCGTATTGAGGATGCAGGGCCGGATATGCGTGCCCAATGTTGATGGCCTTCGTGAGTTGATTCTGGAGGAGGCCCATAGCTCGCGGTATTCTATCCATCCAGGAGCCGCGAAGATGTATCAAGATTTGAAACAAGACTATTGGTGGAGAAAGATGAAAATGGACATTGTCAGACATGTAGCACGGTGCCTCAACTGTCAGCAGGTTAAGTACGAGCATCAGAGGCCTGGTGGTGTATTTCAGCGCATTGTTATTCCTGAGTGGAAATGGGAGAGAGTCACTATGGACTTTGTTACTCGACTCCCTCGGACGGCGAGGAAGTTTGATTCTGTATGGGTGATTGTGGATAGACTGACCAAGTCAGCTCACTTCATTCCAGTTAGTACTACCTACTCATCGGAGCGGTTGGCGGTGATCTTTATTCGAGAGATTGTTCGGTTGCATGGAGTCCCAGTGTCGATCATATCCGACAGGGGTACTCAGTTCACTTCTCAGTTTTGGAGAGCATTTCAGCGAGAGATGGGTACACGGGTTGAGTTGAGTACAGCATTTCACCCCCAGACAGACGGACAGTCTGAGCGCACTATTCAGATTCTGGAGGATATGTTGCGAGCTTGTGTGATTGACTTTGGTGGTTCGTGGGATGAGTTCCTACCACTTGCCGAGTTTGCCTACAACAACAGTTATCAGTCGAGTATTCGGATGGCCCCGTATGAGGCATTGTATAGCAGACAGTGTAGATTCCCCGTGGGATGGTTTGAGCCTGGTGAGGATAGATTGATAGGGACTGAGTTAGTCCAGGATGCTCTGGATAGAGCAAAGTTGATCCAGGAGAGGCTTCGTACAGCACAGTCTCGTCAGAAGAGTTATGCGGACCGTAGAGTTCGGGAGTTGTCTTTCATGGTTGGTGACAGAGTATTGTTGAAGATTTCACCTATGAAGGGTGTCATGAGATTTGGGAAGAAAGGAAAGTTGAGTCCCAGGTACATTGGTCCTTTTGAGATACTTAGGAGAGTTGGAGAGGTGGCATATGAGTTAGCCTTGCCACCCAGCTTATCCAACGTTCATCCAGTATTCCATGTGTCTATGCTCCGGAAGTACATCGGAGATCCGTCTCATGTATTGGACTTCAGTACCATTCAGCTTGATGGTGATCTATCCTATGATGTGGAGCCTATTGCTATTTTGGGTCGTCGGGTGAGAAAATTGAGGTCCAAGGAGATTGCATCAGTTAAGGTTCAGTGGAGAGGTCGACCCGTGGAGGAGGCCACTTGGGAGATCGAGCGGGAGATGCGGAGCAGATATCCTTACTTGTTAGAGACTTCAGGTATGTGTATTTTGTATTCAGACTTGAGTATTTGTGATGACCCGGCCCGTCGTCACGGGAATTACCACCCCGTTATGTTGAAATTGTATGTTTTATGCTTTTATATCAGTGTTAAAGTCTATCGGGTGAGTTAGGAGTGAATTGGATTGAAAATGAGGCATATAGCCTTTGTGAAGGAAAGTAAACCCGGAGTTGACTATTTAGTTAGAGGGCTCGGAATCAGATTCTGATGATTCGGTTAGTTCCGGGAGGTGATTTGTGACTTAGGGGAGCGATCGGAATTGAATTTGGAGGCTCGGTGTAGAAATAGGCTTGAATTGGCTAAGGTTGAATTTTGGCGAAATCCGAACGGTAGGTGAGATTTTGATCCGGGGGTCGGAATGAAATTCCGACAGTTGCAGTAGCTCCGTTAGGTGATTTTGGATGTGCCTGCAAAATTTCGGGTCATTCGGACGTCGTTTAGTCGGGTTTTTGATTGAATGCGTAATTCGGAAAGTTTTAAGGAATTTAGGCTTGAATCCGTGTGTAATTGGTGATTTTGATGTTTAGGATGGTGTTTTTATGATTAGAACAAGTTTGAAACGTGTTATGGGGTATGTTGGTGGTTTTCGTTGGGGTCCCGGGGGCCTCGGGTTGATTTCGGGGGTCCAAACGGACCATTTCTTCTATTTTTGAACTGCTGTTGGCTGCTGGTTTTGTTGTAGACGGATGCTCTATGCGATCGCATAGGGTCATTGCGATCGCATAGAAGGATGGAAGTGAGCCCCAGAGTTGTTCTATGCGATCGCGTAATAGGAGATGCGATCGCATAGGTATGGAACCTGGCACTTTGCGATCGCAGGGTCACTTGTGCGATCGCATAGGGTAAAATGATCCGGGGTGCCTAAGAAGCTTATTGTTCTATGCGATCGCGTGGTCAGTTTGCGATCGCATAGTACTAATTTGGAGCCTGGGTGAGATGTTCTATGCGATCGCGGAGAGGTAGTGCGATCGCATAGCCTTAATTATTTCGAGCTATCATTTGTTCTACGCGATCGCAAGGATGGGATGCGATCGCATAGTGTAAACGGCCCAGGGAGTGAATTAAAACCAGAAACATTTCACATACGGGTTCATTAACCCAAAACTCCATTTTTGAGTTCCAAGAGGAGAAATTGACGGGAGATTGCTGGGAAATCATCGGGGTTTCGTTGGAGGTAAGTTTTGTGGCTTAATTACATCATTTTAACATGAAATCCTCGGTTAATTCTCTGTAAATGGGAGATTAAATGTGGGTTTTAACCCTAGGCCTAAATTGTAGAAAAACAAGGATTTGAGTGGGCAAATGGAGTCCGATTTTGGTAAAATTGATATGCTTAGACTCGTATTGAGATGAGGGTTCCAAATATGTGACTTTCGTAATTTTTTCGAGAAACGTACCGAAAGTCGGGTTTTGACAACTTTGGGAATTTTGATGTAAATTGAGTTGTATTGATTGGGTGTCGTCCCATTGGCCTAATTTGTTGTATTTCTACCTGTATTTGATCAGATTCTACGCGTGCGGAGCTTGATTCTCGTGGCAAGGGCATTGCGGAATAATCGTCGCGTTGTATTGCGGTGAGTAATATATGTGGGTGATGACCAGCGGGTTCGAAACCCTGGTATACCACTTTGTGACGCTGTATAGCGGCGAGACACGCACACTCTTGAGAGTGCGGGGTCGATCATGAACTGGAGACTATATATTAGTCCGACCTGTTGATACCGTATTATTGGCTATTCTCGAGCCGTCGAACCTCCTTCTCGGATGGTTGCATATATATATATATATTGTGATAATGGCCACTTTTGAGCCGAGGAACCCCCTTCTTGGGCGGTTGAGTATACATGTGGGCCGTGAGCCAGTTATTGGATCCCGCGAGGATCGTTATCATGGTCTTATCATATAGACATGCTAGTTTACTACTAATCCGCAGCTATTTCTGTTATTATGCTAATTCCAATCTCTGGAACTTGATATTATTGTTTTCCAACTGAAAAATGATAAAAGAGTTTTCAAAAACTACTTTTGAGCCTGCGAGGCTGTATCTGCATATTAGCTGACTAGTAGTGGATCGGGCTGCACGCCGCAGCGAGGTATATGTTGGATCGGACTGCGCGCCGCAGGAATATCTCTATGAGATGTGCTTGGGTTGTAGGAGCCCCTCCGGAGTCTGAACCCCCACAGTGAGCACGGGTACCCAAAATTGGAGTCGGGCTACACGCCGTAGCGGTCATATCATGCATTGCATTGCATTTAGCTACATCTGCTAGCTGTTATGCTATTTATTTGTATTTGTTGGAACAGGTACAGTGAAGATTGATTCTATGGCAGGGTAGCTGATTATAGCTTTACATAGTGCTTTATTGCGGATTTCTTATCTGCATTGTCTTACCCTTGTTTATTACCACTGAGTCTGGCAGTACTCATTTTACTCCCTGCACCTTGTGTGCAGATCCAGGTACCTCTCAGCAGTGATCCAGGAGCTGTGCGAGGCGACGTTTGTGGATATTCGAGGTAGCTGCAGAGTCCGCAGGACCCGATATTCCTTCTTACTCTCTTGATTTTGTATTGACTTTTCCTTCCGCACTTGGTATCTTGTAAACCTTTATACACTCATGTTCAGTAGAGGCTCATGACTCTTGCCCTTGGTCTATGGGAGTTGGGGTATTTTGGGACTTGATTTCCCCGTTGTTAGTACAAGTATTACTATTGTTTCATATTTCGAAATGCTTAAATGGGTTAAAGAGAGCTTCTAGCTCCGTTGTTAATGTTGATTGGTCAGGCTGGCTTAGCAATGTGCTGGGCGCCATCACGACTGGATTTGGGGTCGTGACAGATGTCAACTGAAGTAGCTATTGCCCTTAGGGCTTCTTCCAATACTCTCTTAGCTCTGGAGAGGACACAGGACATACTGGCAAAGAGGAAATCAGTTGAAGACGATTCTGATGTCGACGAAGATGAAGATACCTTTTTGACAGCTCGTCCTAGGACTAGGAGGCGTGTGGTGGTTTCTGAGGACGACATTGAAGTTTTTCCTGCTCGTACCTCTAAGCCCGTTACTATTATATCTGATGAAGAAACTGCTCCAAGTGACACTCTTGAATCTACTCAACGTCTTTTAATTGAAGGTTTTGAGGGTGGTGAATTTGGCCCGGTTTTGAATAAAATCACTCTTTCATCTTTTGTTTATGTTCCTTCTGTTTCTCCTACAATTTTAAGTGTTACACATGCTACCCCGTCCATTCCTATTTCTTTACCAACTTCTATGCCCGTACCTGTTCCAATCTTTTCAAATTCTGCTGTTTTCACCTCCTCTACCGTCCCTCCTTCAATAGTTTCCTTTTCTTCTGTTAGTCATGTAGAAGAAAGTCCCAGTAGCAGGAGCATGGATAAGAGGAGCGTGACACTTGAGGTTCCCACTAATAGCAGTCTTTTGAGGAAGTCAGGTGGGGCCGACGTTTGGCTCGAACCCTGAATTGGGGAAGTAGAGAAAAGAAAAATGGACAGTCATAGTTGTTTGACTTTAATGAACGATATAGTTCTTTGTACTTTGAAGGTATTTTCCTTTACCTCTGTTTTTAGAAGGAAATTCTCCCTTTAATTTTCACTTATATATACCCTTTTTGCAGGCTAATCTTATAGGCACGGAACTCATGAGAAGAGTTTTCCATTTAGAGAAGAAAGTTCGTGAAGCTGACCGAGCTATTCTTGAGGCTGAGAAGAAGGCTATGGAAGCTGATCTTAAAGCAACCAATTGGCAAGAGCAACTAAAAAATGCTCAGAAAAAGATAAGGGATTTGAAAGAGAACAATCGCAATTTGGAGCAACAGAAACAAGTTCTAACTTCTAAATTAGATGAAGTCAAGGCCTCTTTTAGCAGGGTAGAGAAGGAAAAGGGCGCCAGGAATGTTCTTTTTCCGAGAAATTATCAAAGTCAAGTGAGAAGATTAGAGAAATTAAAGTTTTGTTGAGTAAGAAAGAAGAATACGCAGGAGAACTAGTACAAAACTTATCTCAAGCTCAGGCTGATCTACAAGCTTCCTCTGATAAGGCTCGCGCCTTAGAAGATTCTCGTGCCTCTCTCGAAGCTACACTTAATGCCACTTTAAACGAAAACCAAACATTGAAAAATGATATTACCTCGTGGCAAAGGCATTATGCTCTTCTTGAGGAGAGCTTTTATTCATAGGTGAGTTGGGCTTTCTTAAACTCCCGTTGTGATGCTTTAATGGAGGCTAGCCAAGAGAACTTTGATTTGCAATAGAAATTGGCCAAAGTCTTAAATACCATTGAAATGACTCAACAACCACTTGAATTTCCTTCTCCAAAAGATGATACTACCGTGGCTGATAAATCTTTCAATGATGGAGTTGCTTCTACTGAAGTTGTTAATATTGCAATCCCAGCTCCTGAGGATCAGCCCGCAGAAGTTGAAACTCCCGTGACTCTCGCTTCTCTTAATGATCCTAACATTCCAACCGTTGCTACTTCTTTAGAAGTTGATTCTATGCCTATGATTGATTATGATAAGGAAGTTAACACTACAACTTCAGAAAATCCAACCCCCTCAGTAGCAAGTTGAAAACTTTAGTTTTTCCCTTGATCTTTAAGGGATTTTATGGGTTTAGTCCCCAGTTGCTTTAGTGGGCCATTTGTAAAGACTTTTTATTTGACTGAATCTTTTTTAAGTCAAGAAGTTTTATAAGTACTCCTTTGAATTTTATTCTTGTCTATTTTCTTATTTAGGACTTATAGAATAATTTAGCATTTTTATCCTTTGAAAATGTTTTATGATTTTTCTCACGACATATCAACATGAGGTTTATAAAAAGAGGGACCTTTTTATATATCGACACTTGATGAAGAAGACGTCTAACTTCATTACGGTGTTATAATACGATGAAAGAAATAGGAAACACATGTTTTTTGTATGAACAACTTTGACAAGTTTTTATTCATGAACTTGAGCAAGCTTTCGAATGTTACATGCGTTATAGTACGTCTATAACCTCCTCGGAACTGTTTTTCTTGTAACAGATTTCTTATATAAAATATACAAGGTTTTTTTTATTGTAACCTATTTTTTTTTTACATAACCATAGCCCTATCTTTATATATTTAGAAAGGGTTTGCAACATTTGAAAAATATTTTATGTAAAGCAACATTGAATAATGTTTTATGCTAAGTGACTTCGTTTTCCTCACAACACTTGGCTATTTACAGCTGAAACTTGATACGTCGCTATACGCAGCTGAATTTTGATACGTGGTTATTTGCAGCTGAATTTTGATACGTGGTTTTTCTTGATACCCGTATCTCTATTTCTTCATGCAGATTGCTTGATACCCGTATTTTTTTTGCTGCACGAAGCTTTGTATAATGTATAGTTCCCCAAGTGTTTGAGCGTTGAAGAATGAAGCCTTGAACACTTATTTAGTCCTCACATGTTGGTCCTTATCCTGAAACAGAAAATATATGGGGCTCAGAGGTACAATTTTAGATGAAGACTGCCTACCCCGCATGTATTTCCATCAGATTGATATAACCGTAGGCTTAGAATTTAAGAATATTCTATTTTTCCATGCAAGTTGTGGCTCATCATTTGGCACGGGTTAGGGTTTTTTCCTAGCATCTAAAATTGTTAGTAAAACTTTAATAATTTAAAAGAAAAATAATTTAGCATGAAGATACCTGACCATGTCCACTTCTTTAATTGTAATATCTTTTTAGATGGACAACATTCCAATGAGAAGGTAGAATTTGCCATCCATAGTTTCTAGCTCATACACAACTTTTCTTGCAACGTTACGGATTCTATATGGTCCTTCCCACGTTGGACTTCGCTTTCCTGAATTAGCGGCCTTTGTAGATCGAAACACCTTTTTGAGCACAAAGTCCTCAATTTTGAAGGACCTGGGATTGCAGTGTAGTTTAATTTCTTGCTTTCGAGTTTTCCTGGCTATTACAGTCCCCAATATTTGATTAACAACAAGTTGAGAGTTGATCTTGGTCACAATCTGGTTTATGCCAAGTTCTCGTACAAATTTTTAAACCTGCAATTACAGCCTCATACTCTACTTTATTGTTAGTCATAAAATGACATTTTATGATGAGTCTAATAGTTCTAAAAGAGGTATGTGAAACATCTCTAGGCCTGCGCCTTTTATATTATATAAATCATCACCAAATGAGATTCATGTTTATGGGTTTTGACCATTTATGACTTTTTTCACCCTTCTTCTAAATGTGGTATTTTGACTGAAACCAGCTATGGAACCAATTAACTCTCAAGATTTTATGATAATTTTAGGTTTATATCTAGCTTCATGTTTATGCAAAATGCTTCGTAGTGATAAAATAGTAATCACAACAAGAAAATGGGATTGGAAATAGAGTCTCAATTTCCTAGATGCCATGATTAAAACTAAAGCTAATTTTTCTAGTTGTGGGTATTATGTTCCATCATTTAAAAAAATACTTACTTATGCAACATATAAGAGATCGTTTACCTTAATAATTCCGAATTTAGAAAATGCTTACCGCAACTTCTGATGACAATAAATGGATAGCTTTTCACCCACATTAGGTTCTTTCGGGTTGACCCAATTTTAAATAGATTTTGGGATTTCTTCTTGCTGTACATTATTTTTGAAATCTTTCTGCTTCCCTTTCATTTTATGATCACGCAAGATGGATTTTTGTTTGTGAACTTCCACATCTGATGGTATCCCTATTATATAAACATGAGGCCAAGGAAAATAATATGCATTAGTATTTAAGAATTCAATTAACTTGCCTCTTGTGTCTAAGCTTAAGCCGGCTCCCACGCAAATTCTTTGTTCAGGCAATTGTCTAAATAGTATCACAGGCTCAAACTCCTCAGTTGATATTTTGATACTTTCATCTTCTTCAGGTTTTTGTATTATATCAGATTTAGATTCAAACCTGGCTTTTCTTTATTACTTGGGTGTTGGTCTGAGTTTCCTTCGATGTTGTATACTTCACTTGTACCTGTCATAGCATTAATACTCCTAGATATATGTTGTTCCCCATGAATTTGACGGAGTCCCCATGGTGACGAAAATTTCATGACTTGATGAAGGGTTGACGGGACATCGCCCATATCATGAATCCACGGTATCCTCATGATTATATTATATGCCATTTCTATATCTACTACCTGAAATTTGGTATCCTTCACAATACCTTCTACAAAAGTTGTTATATTTACCTCTCTTTTAGTTACTATACTGGAATTATTGAATCCTAATAAATTATGCACCTTTGGAATCATCTTATCCTCCATTTGTATCAATCGCAACACCCTTAGTAGGATGATATTTGCTGAATTTCCTGGATCAATCAAAACTCTTTTTATTTTAATATCATGTACGAGTAAAGATATTACCAGTGCATCGTTTTGGGGGGTGATCACTCTTTCCATGTATGTGTCCTCATAAGCGATAACTTCATCTTATAACGTATGGCACACACGTTTCCCGTGCATGATTGTGAGTTTGGAAACTTTGTTTGAAGCTGGATATGTCACCTCATAAATACCTTCTCCCCCGCTTATAACATTCACGGTCCTCTTAGGTGACAGGGGTTTTGGTGGCTCTTGTCTATTTTTCATGTAAGCTTGCTTTCCCTTCTCACTAAATAACTCAGTGAGATAACCTTGTTTCAATAGATAGTCCACTTCACTCTGTAAGAATCTGCATTCTGAAGTTTTATGTTCGTGATCTTTATGAGATTCACGCCAATGATCTAGAATTGCGCTTATTTGGATTTGACAGCATCTCCTTCGGCCACCGTACCTTATCTCCCATACTTCGCAAAATAGCTACAAGCTCGGCGGTAGTAACATTGAATATATACCCACCGAATCTTGCATTCAAACTACCATCATCATTATGTGGTTCTTGTTTATTTCTATCATTCCTAGACTTTGAAGAAGATCCATATTTCATGCTTCTTGATTTTTGGTCATATCGTTGATTTTCCTGTTTCGTTCTTGAATCTCTACCAGTAGGGCCCAGATATGGATCATATCTATTTTCACCTGATCTTTTTTCGGTTTTGGACCTTTTGAATTTGCTCCTTTCATCATGGGAGTGTTGGAGTATGGTATCTTCTTCAATTCTGAGTTTGGTGTTATACCTATTATAAACATCGTTCCACGTGGTTGCAGGAAATTCACGAAGGCATTCTTTAAGGTTTCTCGTGGCTTCTGAACTTTTATCGTTCAAATTGCTTGTAAAAGCTATTGCAACCCAATTATCTGGTACACGGGGCAGAGTCATTCGTTCTCGTTGAAACCTATCAACAAAATCTCTGAGTAACTCTGTGTCTGATTGTTTAATTTTGAAAATGTCCTCCATTCTCTTTTCAACCTTTTACGCTCCCGAGTGTGCTTTTATAAAAGAATATGCAAGCTCAGCAAAAGAATTAATAGAATTTTCAGGTAAGAGAGAATACCAGGTTCTCCAAAATGTTTTTACCAATACGGACTCAATTTCCTGCTTGGTTAAGTCATTCCCTTTGACACCCGTAGTAAATACCGTCACATGATCTCAAGGGTCGGTTATACCGTCATATTTTGAAATATCAGGCATTTTAAACTTCTTAGGAATAGGAAGAGGAGATGCACTTGGTTTCCAAGGTTGTTGAGAATATTTATCTGCATCCATCCCTTTAATTATTGGAGGAACACCTGGTATTTGCTCAATCCGCTTGCTTTGCTCCTTGAGTTGTGCTTGCAAGGTTAGTACCAAATTTTGTGAATAAGATTTATTTACATTACCTGTATCCATTTCTCGTGGTTCACTGGGGGATCCTTCATTTGTGTTATCAAGACCAGAACGAGGATTCTCCAGTGTATTGTGAAGGAGTGAGTGGCAGCAGGCAACCGGCCAACTAAAGCTTGAAGAGCTTGGTTAACTCGTGCATCAATAATTCTTTGAAGAGCTTGTTCTGGCCCTTCGAAATGTTCTGACTGCTCTTGTTCGTCAGCATGTGATACAGGTACAGGAGTACCCTCACGAGACTGGTATGGAGAGGCTTAAGGGGAAGGAACTATGTTAACATTGTGCAAGTCCCCTTGAGCATGAGGGATCTGGTTTTCAACAGCATTGTTGTTGTTGTTGGTGGTGGTGGTGTTCGACATGATGTTAACAACAAGTAAGGTGTGTATGCTTTGGAAAGAATAGATTATCAGATTCCCGGTAACAAAACTAATTTGTTTAACCAAAATATGAAATTTTGATTAAAACTAGAAAATAAGTGAAAAATCGGGTTACGGATAATCAAGAGACCAAAATGTATAGTAGGTTTTCGATAATAAGAATAAACAGCAAAGCAAAATGTATTTCAATATGATCTCAGTAGTCAATTGTGTCCCTACAAATGATGTAATTTCTTCCTTTTATAGTTGATCCTAGGTAGAAGAATGAAACCTAAGCTTTAATGATATAATTATGAGTAATAAATGACATTTAACAAGTCGTTACACAATCATTCCTATTAAATATCAATTCTTCAACATATCAGGTATTTAATATAGAATCTAGTCTTCTTTTTGTCTTCGAATCCATGTGTTTGACGTCTTTCGTTCCGTTGGTTCTAAATATCTAGAATTGATACGGAACTTGTGTCTACTTACTTTTTCCTTTTCCCGCATCTTCTATCATTAACTTCTTATCTTTCTGAATATTCAAGAATCCCTAGTCTTAAATGCCTCGTTTAGATACGTGATACGTATCTGAATTACTCCTCGTGTCCATTCTGAGCTCTTCTTCTCAATTAAATATTATTTATTGACATTTTGACCAATCCACGTGTCATGCCACGTCACCTTTAATAAAAATTCAGTTTTTTTCAATACACTTATGCTGGAACTCTACCATACTATATTGGAGCTCGAGCATGCTTATCTTGGAATTCCGGTATAATATGCTGGAGTTCAAGTATACTTACGCTGGAACTCCGGCATAATATACTAGCGTATTTTTCCAGATTTTGAACAGTATTTTCGCTCAATTTTTTCTTTATATAAAAAGTGGCTAAATTCGATTACTTTTGAAACTAAGCAATTTTTAAATAACCCGTTATAAATTTGGCTATTTTTGAATTTCATCCCCTTTAATTTGCATGCACAATAGCTTGTGCACTACTACAATATAAACCTGAATCATTAACCAAACTATAACATATCTTATTTTATATACCATTTGGTTATCTTTAGACGTTATAACATGTAACATTTCTTATTTTTAATGATTACAAAAGCCACCTTTTAAGGAGGTTTACCGGTGAATATTCTTTGAGTGATGTGATAGTTATAAGAAAAACTACATTGATGATGTATATACTTTAAATTCATTAATTAGCAATATTACTTTGGAAAATTTTGAAAGAAAAGAGTCCTGACTTTTTGTTGACATATGGAGATGCGTATTTAACAACCTTTGCAGCATGAAATAGGAAATTGATTACTTGCTTATTGATCCACTTTTAACTTCTATTTACTCATGAATTTTGAATTTTCTAAACTCAATATTGATTCTTCTCGAACGATGAATTCTAATCAATTTAACTTCTCCATGATGATAGAATAAATGAAATTCATTAAATTTAGCTTGCTTCATGATAGAGCCAAGACATCACATCCCTACCATATATATTATACAGTGTATTTATTAGTGAGACAACTCTATAACAATCATTATTTATAATCGTACTTTACTATACCAGTCAAGTTTTCGCTAGAACCAATTTTTAACGTTGTGTTATAATATATATTCTATTTAACAACATTTTGCTATAGCAACCAAAAAGTATCGAAACGTACGAGACTGTTATAAAGATGTTTGACTGTAGAAAAGGCAACCTAACCACCGATACGACTTTTTCTTAATTAAAAAAAAAGAAATAAATATGGCTAGGTCACAAAATTTCAGAAAATAATTTCGAGGAATAACAATTTTTTCGTAAACATCTCATAATATTTGACATTAATTTTTTTTTAAAAAAAATTTATCTCCATTAATCGTTGATGTGCAAAAAGTTACAATTGAGTTTGACATTCAATTGTGTACATGATCCTTTGAGCTGGGAGTAGTTATGTTTGTCCAAATAAAAGTTAACAAGTTGATGATGAGTAGTTTATGGGGTTTCATATACAATATGTACAGTTTTTGTGTCACGACCCAAACCTGGTCGTGATTGCGCCCAACCCTAAAGTTAGGCAAGCCTGACCAACAGTCGCTCTCCAATCAATGAGAAATCTCAAACCTACAGTTTATAGAGAATATAATAGTCCTAGAATAATAATCCAATATTTATAGAAGAATAATACGGAAGAATATGAAGTATGATAAAAATACTCTCAAAAGATCTAGGGTCATGAGTGTAGAGCCTCTAAACAAAACTAGATAATAATATTTGAACCAAAATACACAAGTAGGTATATATATATATATATATATATATATATATATATATATATATATATATATATATATATATATATATATATATATATATATATATATATATATATATATATATATATATATAATCGAAATTTAGTACACAGATTATATTTTCGAATCGTACAATGTCGAACATACCTGACTATAGGACTAACCGATATAGCTAAGCCTCAGGTGTACCTGAATCTACACACAAGGTGCAGAGAGTAGGGGTGAGTACCAATTACTCAGTGTGTAATAAACATATAAAATGTCTGAAAATAAGAAATCCATGAAATGCGATAGAGTAAAGCTAAAACTAACAGTTTGATACCTTACTACGAACCAACAACAACACAACTTCAAATATAACAGTCAAGTATAATGTAAGAATGCAATGCATATGCACATGAATACGCTGTAACGTACATCCCGATCCATTTAACTTCGACGGCGCTCCCTGGAGGTGTGTACAGACTCCGGAGGGGCTCCTTCAGCCCAAGCGCAATATAATCATAACATGCGCTACGACGTACAACCTGATCCATATTCAGTCATAATATTCGCTTCGGCATGCAACCCGATCTATATTTAGTCATATTAGTTACTGCGTCGTGCAGCTCGGTCCATATTTAGTCATAATATTTACTGCGGCGTGCAGCCCGATCTATACTCAGTCCACAATATGCATATGAGTCACATAACAGTTTCAATTTATTTTTCCCCAATTTCCAACTCATTAAAAAGAATATACTTTAGTTATTTACTTTCAGGAAAAGTGACTTAGCAGTTCATAATAGTGATTAAAATCAGGATTGAGATCAATGATTTTACAAATCATGCCATCACAATAATATTCATCCTCTAAGGATGCTACAGGTCGGCAGAAGGCCTCAAACATGTCAATAAGCCCGGATATTTTCAACATAGGGTACGTATCAATTTCCAGTATAGGATTATTCTTGTTCGGGATGGACCAAGTCATAATCTCCAATCATAAACAATCCCGCACATGTCATGGGGTGCGAGTCACACCCAAAATAGTGTCAAAATGTGATAACCCGGGGTTTCAAACCCTCAGGCCATCATATAAACCAACCACTCACCTCTAACCGTTCGTAGACTGGTCCGCAATGCCTTTTCCTTTCGTATCGACCTCCTCACGCATCGAATCTGGTCAAAACCACAGTGAATACATAAATATGAGTCAAAGAAACATAACCCGATCAAAACTACACGAAAAGTACTAAAATTCACGAAGTTGGTAAAATCCGAGCCTCGGGCTTGCTTCTCGAAAACTCTATAAACTATACCAACGGATTCCTCGTCTCTCCACGAGTCCGTACCTATAAAGTTCATAGAAATCGGAGTCCGTTTAATCCCTCAAATTCTAGCTTTACACCTTCTTAGATTTCAAGCCCTAACCTCCATTTTTACCCCTTAAATCCTCAGTTTTTCAGTGTTTAATCTATGTTTTTCCATCATAACAACATAATCTGAGTCTAAGAACTCTTGCCTGATGAAATCCCACGAATTCTTTCTAAAAATATCGCCTCAGAAGCTTCTTTCCGTTCCAAAATTGAAAGAAAACTCGACCTGCTCAT
Organism: Nicotiana noctiflora; assembly: GCA_032618575.1. Taxonomy (NCBI): domain Eukaryota; kingdom Viridiplantae; phylum Streptophyta; class Magnoliopsida; order Solanales; family Solanaceae; genus Nicotiana; species Nicotiana noctiflora. The sequence goes on from JASVEL010011045.1 coordinate 37,920, forward strand.
TATAGGTATATTGTTCACGCATTTTACTACTCCCAATGGATTCCTTGTGAACTTCTAATGAATTTAGGCTTTTGAAACACTCAATTTGACCTTATAAAGAATGAGATATGTAGGTTTTAAGGTTTCAAATAGTGCAGGTTTTTAATACACCGTCAGGGACAATTTCATCATTAACATAAAAATCTGGGCAATCTTAGTAAAATGGCCATAAAATCCTCATACGATGTCTAAATTCGATGATTCTTTTTTATATGGGTCTGTAATTATGATACGGATTTAATGCTTCATTTAAAACAATAATCAGAGCTCATTGTTCAATATAGTACCCCTTTATGTCCAAAGATACGACGTTGAAACATCAAATAAAAGCGTGATCACAACCCGAAACACACCCGAGACCTCAACTAAAGGCACCAACATATCCCAAAACATCTTCCAAACTTGTTCCAATCATCAAAACACACCTAACAACATTAAAATCATCAATTCACATAGGATTCAAGCCTAAGTTTTTCAAAAACTTCCGAAACACACATTTGATCAAAAACCAACCAAACGACGTTCGAATGACCTAAAATTTTGCACATACATCATAAATCACATATCAAAGCTACAGAAACTCTTGGAATTCGATTCCGACCCTCGGATCAAAATTTCACATATCCACCGAAATTCGCCAAATTCTAACCTTAGCCAATTCAAGCCTAATTCTACACCGCATCTCCAAATTAAACTCCAATTGCGCTCCTAAGTCACAAATCATCCCCCGAAACTAGTCGAATCATCGGAAATCCATTCCGAGCCTGCTAACTCATAAGTCAACATTCGCTTCACTTTTCCAAACTAACCTTCTCATAAAGAAACTTATTTTCTCATTTTTACCCGAACTTTATCCGAATTACTTCAAATTCTCCTAAAACATATAATTAATGAAACCAAAAGAAACATAAAACGGAGAAAACGGGGCGTTAACTTCCGTGACGACAGGTCGGATCGTTACATTTTGGGTGTCTAACCTTGAAGGTTGGAAAGCTCCACTTATCCTTGTTAAACATGCCTCTAACTTGTCTAGAAAGCTCAGAGAAGGAGTTGAAGGTATGGATTCCAATAACACCATGGCTAAGGGCTGTCAGTTTATTAACTGGCTTCTTTGCTTCCCTATAATAGTGGTTAATACTAAATCCATAATTTTTTACTAATTTCTGGATATCATTGACTTGTTTAGCTATTCTCCGTGGAGGCATCCATTCCTTATTGATGCATTTTGTTAGAAGCATCGAATCAATGTCTTCGTAGGTCATGTAGAAGCCTCTACTTGCACACCATTTTAGACCGTAAAGCATTGCTTCTGCTTCTACGAGATTGTTGGTGCATAGTCCTATATCGAATCCACAAGTGTCACGACCCAAATTTCCCACCATCGGGGGTCATGATGGCGCCTACTAGTGGAAGCTAGGCAAGCCAAATATTAATTACACCTCCATTAATTACCGATTTATTATTAAGACATTAAAATTGAAACATATAAATTACAGCGGAATAATCAAACTTAGCGGAAGACTTAGTTAAATATGATAAAGAAAATCCAAATATGATACACTACCCAAGACTGGTGTCACAATACTCACGAACTTCTAAGAATAATACACACAATTGTCTGAAAGAAAATACAAGTTGTTTATCTCGATTACATGAGATAACAGAATGAAAAGCATAGATAGAAGAGACAACGGGTCCTGCGGACGCCTGCAAGGCTACCTCGTAGTCTCAGTAGTCGAAAAATCCACAAGTCTCTACTGTCGCTGCTGCTGTCCGTAACCTGTATCTGCGCAAAAAGAGCGCCAGAGTGTAGTATCAGCACAACCGACCCCATGTGCTGGTAAGTGCCTGGCTTATCCCAGCAAACTAGTGACGAGACTAAGGCCAGTCACCCACATAAACCTGTACAGTTGCAATATATATATATATACAAGACATTTATAAGGAAAGACTCTGCTCTGAAATAACAGTCAATAACTCGTGATATCCAGAATAATCTAATCAACAGAATAATTCTTACTTTCATGTCTCAATTCCTTTCTCATTTCATATCTCGTGGTAGGCGTACCACCCGCTCCCAACTATCACGATAATTACCTCTTGTGGTAGGCGTACCACCCGCTCCCAAATATATCAATAGGCTACCGGAAACTATGGCCGATGCCAAGATTTAAATCACTTTGTGGTCGGCGTGCCACACGATCCCTTTTCTTATTATATAAGTGGTCGGTGCGCCACACGATCCCAATTCATAAATATATATATATATATATATATAAGTGGTCGGCTCGCCACACGATCCCAATTCATAAATATATATATATATATATATATATATATATATATATATATATATATACACACGATCCCAATTCATAAATATATATATATATATATATATATATATTACCGGCATTTAGCCAATAATCTCTACATCAACAATATTTATAATTACCGGTTTTAAACCAATAATTGATAATAATTTCAACAATTTATCTCCATTACCGGTATAACACCAATAACTCTTAATCAATAATTTATTCATAACTAAATTCCTATTCCTTCAAACTAGGATAGAACAAACACTTACCTCAAATGTTTTACGAACAACTCAATCTGTGGCAATGCCTTTTCCTTTCAAATTCGGCTCCAATCCAATCGTATCTATACACAATTGATTTAATATCATCAATACTACTCAACAAACTAATTCATAAAGCCAATTTCAACTTTTACAACATTCTGCCCGGAATAGTAAAATTCGACCCCGGGCCCATATGGTCGGAACTCGGGGTTCGGACCAAAATCCGGTTACCCATTCCCCCACGAGTTCTAGTATATGATTTGTTTCAAAATCGGACCTCAATTCGAGGTCCAATTTCCTAATTCATGAAAAACCCTATATTCTACCAAAAACAAGAAATTCTACCATGAAAACCTTTGATTTCTATTGAAAAACATGTTTAATGTTGTTAGGAATTGAAAGAATTAAGTAAAAAGTAACTTACAATTGTTTTGAAGAAGAGGAAATTCGTGAAGAATCGCAAATGGGTGTTTTTGGGTTGTGAAATGTGAAGAATGAAGCTGGAAATCGTGATTTACAGGTCTCTGTGTTCGCATTTGCGAACATGGGTTTGCAATTGCGAACCCCGACCAATTTCTGGAGTTTGAAAAATAAGCTAAGGCTGGGAAGTTCGTATTTGCGAACTTTTGTTCGCATTTGCGAAGCCAAGGAAAAACTGGGAAGTTCGCATTTGCGAACACAGGCTAAATATGGGGAAGTTCGCAAATGCGAACTATTGTTCGCATTTGCGAACACAGGCAGACTATTGGGGAGTTCGCATTTGCGAACTATTGTTCGCATTTGCGAACACAGGCAAACTATTGGGGAGTTCGCATTTGCGAACTATTGTTCGCATTTGCGAACTCTGCAGATTATTGGGGAGTTCGCATTTGCGAACTATTGTTCGCATTTGCGAACTCTGCAGACCAGGTGCTGACAGCAACTTCTAACATGAAAAATTGATCTCGTGGCCTATCCAAAGTTCACCCGAGCCCTCGGGGCTCCAAACCAATTATGCACACTGACTTAAAAACATCATACGAACTTGCTCGCGCGATCAAATCGCCAAAATAACATCAAAATCAATGAATTGAGCCTTAAAACTCAAGAATTCTTTCAAATTTCATAATTTCCAAAATTTCCAAATTAAGGCCGAAACACGTCAAATGACGTCCGTTTTCAACCAAACTTTACAGGAAGTGCTTAACCAATATATTTGACCTGTACCGAGTGTCGGAACCAAAATACGAGTCCGATATCACCACTTTTCAATCAAATTTCAGTTTCATTTTCCTTAAACATTTTCAGAAAACAATTTAACAGAAAAATTCTTTTACCGGGGTTCTAGACCTCGGATTTCAATTCCGGGCATACGCCCAAGTTCCATATTTTTCTACGGATTTTCTGAGACCGTCAAATCACGGTTCCGGGTCCGTTTATCAAAAATGTTGACCAAAGTCAACCATATCAATATTAATATCAAAATTCCTTAAATTTTTCACATATTTCACATATTTCAACATAAAAATTTTCCAGCTTCGTGCCAGAACTATGCTCGCAAATCGAGGCAACTATTAATGAGGTTTTCAAGACCTCAGAAGATCGAAATGATTAATAAAATAAGTGATGACCCTTTGGGTCGTCATAATCTCCACCTCTAAAACAACCGTTCGTCCTCGAACGGACAAAAGAAAGAAGTACCTGAGTCAGGAAAAAAGATGAGGATATCGGCTCCGCATGTCAGACTCGGACTCCCAGGTCGATGCCTCAGGAGGCTGACCCCTCCACTGAACTCGCACAGAAGGAAAACTCTTCGACCTCAACTGTCGAACCTGCCGATCTAGGATAGCTACCGGCTCCTCCTCATAGGACAGATCTTTGTCCAATTGGACAAGGCTAACACGTGCGACGGATCGCCGTGATGTTTTCGAAGCATGGACACATGAAACACTGGATGTACAGCTGATAAGCTAGGTGGCAAGGCAAGTTTATATGCCACTTCTCCCACACGATCAAGAATCTCGAATGGCCCAATAAACCTAGGGCTAAGTTTGCCCTTCTTTCCAAATCTCATTATGCCCTTCATAGGCGACACTCGGAGCAATACTCGCTCCCCAATCATGAAAGCTATATCTCGAACCTTGCGATCTGCATAGCTCTTTTGTCTAGACTGAGCCGTGCGAAGCCTATCTTGAATAATCTTGACCTTATCTAAGGCCTCCTAAAATAAATCTGTACCGAATAACCGAGTTTCTCCCGGTTCAAACCATCCAACAGAAGAACGACACCGCATACCATAAAACGCTTCATAAGGAGCCATCTGGATGCTTGATTGATAACTATTATTATAAGCAAACTCTGCCAACGGCAGGAATTGATCCCACGAACCTCCAAAATCAATAACACACGCCCGTAGCATATCTTCCAGTATCTGAATAGTCCTCTCGGACTGACCATCCGTTTGGGGATGAAAGGCTGTACTTAGCTGAACTTGCATTCTTAACTCTCGTTGAACCGCCTTCCAGAAATGTGAGGTAAACTGTGCACCTCGATCCGAAATAATAGAGATTGGCACGCCATGAAGGCGAATGATCTCTTTGATATAAATCCCAGCTAACCTCTCGGATGAATAGGTAGTGGCAATAGGAACAAAATGAGCTGACTTGGTCAGCCTATCAACAATCACCCAAACAACATCAAACTTCTTCCGAGTCTTCGGAAGTCCAGAAACGAAATCTATCGTGATTTGCTCCCACTTCCATTCAGGAAGTTCAATTCTCTGAAATAAACCGCCAGGTCTCTGATGTTCATACTTAACCTGCTGACAATTAAGACACCGTGCTACATAAGCCACAATATCCTTTTTCATTCTGCGCCACCAATAATGTAGATGCAAATCTCGATACATTTTTGCTACGCCTGGATGAATGGAATATCGCGAACTGTGAGCTTATTCTAGAATCAATTCTCTAAGCCCATCAACGTTTGGCACACAAATGCGCCCTTGCATCCTCAGGATCCCATCCGCATCTAAGGTGACCTGTTTAGCACCTCCTCGGTGAACCGTATCTCTAAGGTCACATAAATAAGAATCATTATATTGTTGATCGCGAATACGCTCCAATAATGAAGAGCGAGCAATCGTGCAAGCTAGTACTCGACTAGGCTCAGATATATCCAACCTCACAAATCGGTTGGCCAATGACTGAACATCCAAAGCAAGTGGTCTCTGATTGAATGGAATATAAGCAAGGCTACCCATACTGGCTGACTTCCTACTCAAAGCGTCGGCCACCACATTTGCTTTTCCCGGATGATATAAAATGGTGACATCATAATCTTTTAGGATTCTAACCACCTTCTCTGCCTCAAATTCAACTCTTTCTGTTTAAACAAATACTGAAGACTCTTATGATCGGTGTATACTTCACATGCTACACCATACGAATAATGCCTCCAGATCTTCAATGCGTGAATAATCGCTGCCAATTCTAGATCATGCACTGGATAGTTCTTCTCATGAATCTTCAACTGCCTCGAAGCATAGGCAATAACCTTGCCATCCTGCATTAACACTGCACCAAGCCCAATATGGGAAGCATCACGATAAACAGTGTAAGGTCCCGTACCTGTGGGTAAAACCAATACCGGTGCTGTGGTCAAGGCTGTCTTGAGCTTTTGAAAGTCGCCTCACATTCATCGGACCATTCAAATTGAACACCCTTCTGGGTCAATCTGGTCAGTGGGGTTGCAATAGACGAAAATCCTTCTACGAATCGGCGATAATAACCCGCTAACCCCAAGAAACTCCGAATATCCGTGGCTGATGTCGGTCTAGGCCAGTTCTTGACTGCCTCAATTTTCTTCGGATCAACCTGAATACCTGCTACCGCCACAATATGCCCTAGGAATGCAACTGAACTTAGCCAAAATTCACACTTTGAAAATTTTGCATATAGCTGGCTATCTCTCAGAGTCTGTAAGGCCACTCTGAGATGTTGCGCATGCTCCTCCTGACTGAGGGAATATATTAATATATCATCAATGAAGACTATTACAAACAAGTCTAAATAAGGCCGGAACACCCGATTCATTAATTCCATAAAAGCTGCTGGAGCATTTGTCAACCCAAAAGACATGACCAGAAATTCATAATGTCCATACCGAGTGCGGAACGCTGTCTTAGGGACATCGGATGCCCTAATCTTCAGCTGATGATAGCCAGATCTCAAATCTATCTTTGAAAATACCTTGGCACCCTGAAGCTGGTCAAATAAATCATCAATTCGCGGAAGTGGATATTTATTTTTGATAGTCACCTTGTTTAACGGTCGATAGTCAATGCACATTCTCATCGAACCATCTTTCTTCTTTACAAATAATACTGGTGCACCCCACGGCGAAACACTGGGTCTAATGAAACCCTTTTCAAGTAAATCCTGCAACTGTTCCTTCAATTCTTTTAACTCTGGCGGAGCCATACGATATGGGGGAATGGAAATGAGCTGAGTGCTTGGAGCCAAATCAATGCAAAAATCAATGTCCCTATCGGGCGGCATACCTGGTAAGTCTGAAGGAAATACTTCAGGAAATTCGCGAACCACAGGCACGGAGTCAATAGAAGGAACCTCAGCACTAGAATCACGGACATAGGCCAAATAAGCCAAGCATCCCTTTCCAACCATACGCTGAGCCTTAACATAAGAAATAATATTGCGACTAGTATGACCTGAAATTCCTTTCCACTCTATACGAGGCAAATTCGGTAGAGCTAAAGTCACAGTCTTGGGATGGCAATCTAAAATAGCATGATATGGAGATAGCCAGTCCATGCCTAGTATAATATCAAAGTCCACCATATTTAGGAGTAATAAATCAGCACGGGTCTCGAGATCCTCAATTACTATAATACATGACCGATGAACTCGATCAACCACAATAGAATCGCCTACTGGTATAGACACATGAACAGGAACACTCAGTGGATCACTAGGCTGAATCAAGTATGGTGCAAAATAGGTAGACACGTACGAATATGTAGACCCAGGGTCAAATAATGCTGATGCCTTTCTATCACAAACCAAAATAATACCTGTAATGACGGCATCAGAAGACTCAGCCTCTGGTCTGGCGGGAAGTGCATAACATCGGGGCTGTGCCCCACCACCCTGAGCAGTATCTCTAGGACGATCAGCTGCTGGCTGGTCTCTACCTCTATCGGTCTGAGCTCCACCTCTATGACCTCTACCTCCACCTCTATGTCCTCTACCTCCGCCTATAGCTGGCTGGGCAGGCTGTGAGGGAACTGGGGCCTGAATCATGGCACGAGAACCCTGCTGGTGAGATCTGTCAGAAGCTCGAGGGCAATACTTTGCAATGTGCCTAAGATCACCGCACGTAAAACAAGCCCTCGGTTGCTGAAAATAGCGAAGTGGTGGTGCACTGATAGGCTGCTGATCAGAGTAGCGTGGCTGAGAATTACGATCACCTGAAGCATCATGAGAAACCTGAAGAGCTGACTGATAAGGCCTAGGAGGATGGCCTCTATCATAAAAATCTCTACCTCCAGACGAGGTACCACTAAATCTACCCGAATTACGAGATCTCTTATCTGATCCGTGTCTTGCTCCCTGTGACAGAGCCATCTCGATCCGGCAGGTTGCATTAGCCGCCTCCTGAAAAGTGATTTCAGTTCCTGCCCCCAAAGCCATCTGTAGTTGAATTGGCTGATTCAAGCCATCAATAAACCTTCTCACCCTTTCCCGATCTGTGGGAAGTATGATAATAGCATGATGAGCCAGGTCGACGAACATAGTCTCGTACTGTGTGACAGACATAGAACCCTGATGAAGACGCTCAAATTGTCTGCGCATAACCTCCCGCTGAGTTGCTGGAAGGAACTTTTCCAAGAATAATTCCGCAAATTGCCCCCAAGTCAAAGATGATGATCCCGCTGGCCTGGATAGACAATAATCCCTCCACCAAGTCTTGGCGGAACCAGATAATCGAAAAGTAGCAAAGTCCACACCATTAGTCTCCACAATGCCCATAGTACGGAGAACCTCGTGGCAGCTATATAGGAAATCCTGTGGATCCTCTGAAGGAGTGCCACTGAATGTGGTAGTGAACAGCTTGGTAAACCTGTCCAATCTCCATAACGCGTCGGCGGACATAGCTGCACCAT